>BMAO01016170.1:0-16667 GCA_019973975.1 Trichonephila clavata | reverse complement strand
GGGAGACGTTTGAGCTCTCGACAGATTTAACGTGCATCGCTCCCCTACACGGCGGATCTTTAGTGGTACTAGGATCGAACTCATGACACGCTAGCCATGATCCGATACCTAGACCACTCGGCCACCGCGGCCTGAAAATAGCCGAGAAAATGCATATAAAGTAGGATTTTTAAAGTTCCATAACTCAGCCAGTTTTTATCGTAATAAAATGAAACTTTTTGTGTTTACTTTGTTTTTGTGTACTGCATCTTTTTCTAAACATAAGTGATAGGACCTGGGGACCGTATAAAAATTATTTTTTTGTAATTTTTTTCTAAATGGGTGTTTTGGTTCGAAAAGCACGTAGAAACATCCCTTACCTGTTTTAAAACATTTTTCAAATTGGAAGTGCATATCTAAAACGAACGGTTTGGGAATTAGCTATTGGGTCACATTAAAGCTGGACACCTCTGTACGAGGGTGACTCTGAAATTTTTGAGATACTCCTAGGTTTTTAAAGTTTGATAACAAAATTTCAGGAGTGATCAAAGTAGTCTCCTCCAGCATCAATGCACCTTTGTAGACGAATTTTCCACGTGTTAAATGTTTCAAACCATTCATTTCTTGGAATTGATGAAAAAAATGCATTTATAACCACATCAATTTCATCTTCTGAATGAAAATGACGTCTACGTATGTTCTTTTTCAGATTAAAAAATATCCAAAAACCACACATAACTAGATCCGTAGAATAAGGTGAAAGTTCTTTCACTTTAATTTGTTTTTGATTAAGAAACTCAACTGTTAATCCTACTGTATGAGAAGATGCATTGTCATGGTGAAGCATTAGTCCCCTAAAATTAACTTCTTGAAGAACTTCAGGAAGACATTAAGTGGTATACCAGTTTGCTGTTACTGTCTTCTATTCTTCTAACTTGATGGCTTTGACCAATCCCATACTTCTGAAGAAAACAGCATACATTACTTTTTTCATTTCTCGATGTCTTTTTACCATTGTTGGTGTAGGATCATCTTCAAAAATCCATATTTTGCTTTTTTGACGTATTGGAACGTCCAAAGACGGTATGTACGTTTCATCATCCGTTACAATTTTAGAAATGAAGCGGTGGCCAACATCCTTTAGCAATTACAGGGTTTCTTAACTGATTCTGACACCCTCCTCTTTTTGGTGCTCAGTTAGATTACGGGGTACCCAACGGCAAACTACTTTTTCATATATAATTCTTAATGAATAATTTTTGTATGGTTACGGATCCAATGTTAAGTTTCTTCTGTATCATTTGGTAGAAACAGTGATTATCATCCAATAACATTTTTCGTATGGTAGACAAATTATCCGGGATTACCACCGACCGCGGCCTTCCTGTATGTTCCTCATCCTGAAGAGAATTGCGACCACTGCAAAATTCTTTAAATCCTCTGAATACAGAGGCACGCCATGGAGATTCATCACCAAATGCTAAATGCAGGCCGTTGAAAGCATTCCTTTTGATTTAATACAGCTTTAAAATTATAGAAAATCACAGCATGCTAATGTTTTGACGTCAATTCCATTTTCTCTTATGCCTAAAATTTATTCTACATTAAACAACTTGAAGTAAGTCGGTAAAAAGTCGTCTGCTGTGTTAAAATACTTTGTATTTTCAAATTAAACCACTTATTTTTTTGTAACTTATCCTCTGCACGTATCTCAAAAATTTCTGAGTTACCTTCGTGTATATATATATATATATAGGAAGAGAGTGAACGAATAGTAGGAACTGAAAAAAGAGCGAACTTCGAAATTTGACATATGACAAATTTGATATTGTACTAGTATCCCTTTTCGATTTTTTGACGTACCAAGGAGTTCAAAACAAATAAGGTTACAGCAAATAAATTCTTTTAATTTCTTTTAAAAATTTTTTTTTCAATGGCCAGAAAGAGGTGTAAGGACATAGTTTTATCCTATCAACATCAGGGATTTAAAAATGTTACGATAGTTATTGTACACTCGTGTTGGAGAGACATTATGAGGAAAGGCTATATTAAACTGCGAATTTTCGACAAAGATGCTAGTGTTGGAGATCACGACAATCAGCAAATGACCCCCTTTTTCAAATACGTCTTTTCTAAGGTATCATTGAAGAAGACATTTGTTTTTCTCACTGATTTTACTATAAGTCACCTCATGTTCTTGCTATAGAGCAGTAATGTTCAAACTTTTCGACTCACGGAACCCTTAGAACTAACTATAAGGTGTTTTCGAGGAACCCAATTCCATACACACACTTAGAAGAATGTATCAAATTAATACCTAAAGTAGATCAACATGTTATAGGTATTTTTTGTAAGGGCAATTAAAGAAAGGGTTTTATTAGTTAATTTAAAATTATTTAATGCAATTTATTTCTTAATAAGTATAAGTTTGTTGATCCAAGTGTCACTGATGTATTACATTATATTCGATGACTGGGATATGTGCTTGCCATTTTTTACACAAAATGTTGAAGTCTTGATCTGTTGAAATTATCTGCCGTCGCATTTCATACTCTGCGTTTAATTTGTTTTTATATTTCGCTTTTGTAACCATTCACAGTTAGAAATACTTTTCATTTAAATGCATTGTTCTGAATGGCATTAAATGTTTATAGCTGTGAGAGAAATCTTGTGTATTTTGCATGAATTTACAGCCTAAAATTTAAGATCTGTTCTTGCCTAAATTTAGATTTTAATGTGGAATTTGTACGCATACCGATATAAATAGTTAATTCCGCTTCATTTTAGATTCTTGGCAACGGAATTAATATGAATTTCCCTTTAGAAAACTATTTAGTTTTGCAATTGTATTAACCAGTATAAAATTATTTCGAGGGCCCGGGATAGTAAACAATAGAATATTTATATTCTAGTAGGGAGAAAAATATAATATATTATTACAAAAGTTTAAAAAGTATTACGAAATAAATGTATGAAATGTATAAGTAAAAATTTCAGTTTTAATAAAACTGGGACTTGTGGGTATATAAACTTAATAGAAAACGAAAATCCATATTGCATACACATTTATAATTTTGTTTTGATTTTTTTATTGTGACTTACATAAGACAAACCCCTGGACATGTCTTATGGACCTCTAGGGTACCGCGAAACCCAGTTTGAAGACTACTGCTATAGAGGAACTTCTAGTACGCGAAGGTATTACTTTCTATAATCTCTTTAATAGCAGAAATGAAAATCGGTTAAAGTAGTTCCCTGAAATCACATAGAACATGTGTGGGTCGCTGAGGAGAATCACTCTTGGCATGATTGTGTCCAGCGGAAAACACCCATTTGGAACATTTGAGAATAATTTGATGTTGAACATGGGAAGACGTTGTTAAACAACCATTGTAGCTAAGGGAGATCATTTTTCTTACTAAGGGATATCTGTTTGCTGTTTTTCCACATGGGCAGATAATCACAAAAAAAAATTACCAGTCGTTAAAAGCTGAAGTTGATTATTAAGCTGCTAATTGATTTTATTTCTATTTGACGAGGATGTATAATTTAATATTCTGCTTGAATAATGGCTTCCAAAACTTATCTCTCTGAATAATTGGCGGTGGTTTGAATCTTCAAATAAATGTATGTAGAATAATAGGCTGATTTTTTAAATCAAAAATATCATATTTACTTAAGGTATCCAACTACTCTAAAATTGAGAATTTTATTAAAAATTTACAATTTTTTTACGGCATTAATTTATAGTTCATCTTATTAGCTTTATAAAAATACAAAGTTTATTATTTTCCGTTCACTAGAACAAAAACTACAAGTGTTTTAGTAAAAGCACATGCCATTACTTTACGCAAGATGTCATACTTTAAAATGCGTTTTACTCGAAATGTGTTTTTTATTAAAATGCCCAAACGAAGCCAGCGATCGTTCAAAATTTTTTGAATCTAATTAACTTAAATTTTTTATGTATGTTCTGTAGAATAGTAGAAGTGTTTTAACCTTTAGATTTATCAATCACTGTTTTATTATAAAATTTACAGTCACTTTTATTAATATAATCACTGTTTTTTTTAAGCAATTTCATACAATAACTAAGATAAAGTGCTCTAGTTTTTGTAAAAACAAAAATATCTCTTATCCTAAAAGTCATTTCAAAAATGTATAACATAGCAACACATCAGAATTGAAAAATTGAAAGTTTATTTATAAATTTGAAACGAGTTTATATCCCTTTTACTCTGTGACACAGCTAAAGGTGAAGGAGGTATTAAAGGATCATACGACATGATGAATTCCAATTATTTTATTTACCGCTATAATCAACTCAACACAAATAACACAATGAATAAGATAATTCCGTCCAGTAATAAAGAGTGAGAGACGAGATTCGCGTTTGGGGAAAATATGTTCACAATACTGCGGCTCTTCCTTAATATTACTTTACACGAGCTTATGTATTTAATGTTCTCACTACAACTTTAACACTCTAAACATAACTTAATATAAGGTGACAGTACCTGAATTTATATATATATATATATATATATATATATAACACTTCTAGGTTAGCTAAAATTATCACTTTCTTACTTTTTGTTTACCTATTTTCATCGCTGCCAAACTCACTAACTATTCATTATTCTCTTCACTTCTAATCTACTCACAATTCACTAACCTCTTCACTTCTATTCCCGTCACAATTCACTCACACTTTAACTCGTGAGAAGTAGGCATATTTATAATAAACTTAATTTGCATATCACGTTTCCTTCTTTCGGGAGAAGATTGGTTAAAATTTGCTGGCTCCAAGGAATTCTCCAGAGGATTAGTTGAAGGACGCGTATAGATTCGTCACAAACTTTTGGTGCAGAACGGACTTCGTTTATGTTATTCTTTGTAAATTTTAACCCATTTTTCCCAATTTAGTAATAATAATTTCTTTTTCTCTTCTTAATTTTAACATTCTTCTTAAAATGTACTAAACAAATCTAAAGACAACAAAAAAGTCCCATATCTCCATTTTTTTAAAAAAAAAGCTGTTGCAAGTAGTCGGATACCTTAAATACACTTTGTACGTAATTATACTTATTACTTAAATACACTTTTTTACACGAAATTTCTCTGGTCTAGTAAAGTAAATAAAATTGGTTTCCGGTTTATTTGTCTAATTTAAAAGTATAAAAACGTAAAATTTGGAAAAATTGTGCTCCAAATAGTTATTTATTGAATTTTAGATAATTTTAGTATCAAATGTGTTACACAAATAGGTATCTTTTTATTTTGTCCATTTTATTACAAGAAATATGAATCCCATAACTTTGCAAAAAATTGAGAGTAAACAAGTTTTTCTTAAAAAAGGATATTTTTATCACTATTAGTAATGTACCGATGGCATCAAGTTTTCATATTGTCAGTTAAATTACTGGGCAATTGAAAAAGAAACAATGCTCATACATGGAGTGTATCCCTGGTTTCGACTTATTTAAAGGGCCTGGAGGAGTCTGCCGATATATTTTTAGCGGCGTTCTATCGAATTAAGGTCTGGGAATCGAGCTGTTCATTTTCATTCGCTCCATATTTTTATCCTCAAGATATTAATCAACAAGTTTAGTTCGACGAGGAAGGAATTATCATGCATAAAGATGAATTGAATATGATGTGACGTACAGAGCTAGGAACTCTTGCCTTGCCCACAGCAGGAGTTCTTCCATCGAGCATCGAAAATGATTCCAGACCAAATTACAACTTCACCTTGTTAGAAAACTGGTTGAATGCCAAACTCGGCTAGCAACACAGCTTTTGGACTGGAATGTAGTTATTTCTTTTTATCTAACAACTGATATTTTGAAATGATTATAAGCGTCTTAAGGTATCCGATTACGTTCGAACAGTGATTTTGCAAAAGCGTAAAGACGAATATTTTTTTAATATTTAATGTCACTTAGAATAGAATACACGTATAAAATTGTTTTAAGAATATTATTGCAATAAAAAATATTTAAATGCAATATTTTGACAAAAAATGCACTTAGAAATTACCTATTTTCAAAACATTCTCCTTTTGTGAAAAATGCTTCTATGAAGATAATATTTTGCTCAGGCCCTTTGGAGAAGTCTTTTTTTTCAGAGGGCCTGAACTAGGACTTTGGAAAATTCACACTAGCTTTGGAAGGTTCACCCATGTGACGGCTTGTTTTTTAAGCATTTTTAGAGAATTTTTTTGATGACCAATAAAAGGATATAATTTTAAGTTTGTTATCATTTATTTGTATGTATTTTAAGAGTATGATAAATGTTTAGCCAAAAGTATTCAATAGAACGTGAGGTATAGCGCTCTGAACACACCCACCTCGAAAAAATGGGCACTCAATTCCTCTACGATTCCGGCTGATTGTCTTATCTGAAATTAAAAAAATATCCGTGAGGACAAATCAAATATCTGTGAGGACAAATTTTGCTCTTCTCGCCTTAAGAGAGTTTAGTAAATAAGTTTGTTGAAAATGAAAATAACTGTTTGTAGAATATTAATAAACTGTACCCATTTGCAGGTATTAAAGATTGTAACTTAGAAACTTCGATAAGAAAATTTGAACTAGACTTGTAAATGTTATTACACGTGTTTTCTTACAGGCAATATCTACTGGTGATGAAATATTTGACAAAATAATGATCACATCAACTGGAGAGGACTGGAAGAGAATCCGGACTATTGTCACGCCCACGTTTACGACTGGAAAGATTAAAAGAGTGAGTAAATACTTTTCACAGACCAACAAAGTAGCTTAAAATATAAATAAATTTTGAATTTTTACACAAAAAATGAAAATATGTGGATTTTTAAAAAAAAATCCACTTATACTCATCATATTTTAATTATTATGAATAAACCTTTTTACACAATTAATGTGTGGTATAATGGTCATGGCTACGAAATCGTGGCCAAGGTATCATGAGTTCGAGCCCCAGAGTCGTGGAGTACCCTCCTAGTAAAGAGCTGATGCACGTTAAATCTATCGAGGCTCGAAGTCATCACTTTGGAGTGGTTTGGAAGTTCGGAGATCATCCTCGTCACATGACCGAGGTTTAAAATTATGATGCCCGTTGACAACAGTTCACATGTTGCTTTTTAGTATGACATAAAAAACACTCAATCCCACACACAATTAATGTTTTCATTGATATTGTAAAATAGAGGGTGCACCACAACCATTCACATGTTTCCGTTGTACTGAAAATTACGTTATACTTGCTTACGAATTCAATTATAAGTATTAACTCTAAGCTATATAATTATATTGATCTGAATTACTGAAAACTTTAACTTTGAATAGTTTTTTTTTTTTGCTTCTTTTTCAGATGATAAATATATTTAAGGAATGCGGAGAGATATCAATGCAGAATTTCAAAAAAGCTAGTGCAAATGGAGATTCAGTGGAGCTAAGAAGGTAGGATATATTATTTTTAAATATTCATAATATTTCAAGATACATAATTTAAGTGATATTTATATATTTATGATAAGCTTAAGATATTTGCGTGATAAATTGTTTCAATGAACGATTTTTTCAAAATTGTTGAACATTGAGCCTGGAATCAGAATTACTTGATTAGATTTTAAATTTCATAATTAATTTTCCTTTACATTTGGGTTGCTAACCCCCCACCCCACCCCCTCACTGACCTGGACAAACGTATTGCCGAAATTTCATTGGTCTACAATAATTTTTCTTGTTGTTGGGATTTTTTTCGTTCAGCATACGTCGAAAGATTAAATTTTTTTTTGTGAAAAAGAGAACAATCAATTTAAAAACAGAGAAAATTATGAGACAATCCTAGCACTCAAAAATATTTTTTTGAGCATTCAAAAGATATCCTAACTCTGCATTCAAAAACATAGGAGAGTAAAGAGACCGGTTGTAGTTTAATCTAATATTTTTTTTTAAAATTTAATTTAATTGAAATGGTATATCATTTAATTTTCTCCGATATTTTTTTTCTTTTAGAATATTTGCAGGCTACACCATGGATGCTATCGCCAGCTCTGCTTTCTCGACCAAAATCGATTCCCACAATGATCCAGAAAACAAGTTTGTGCTAGCAGCCAGAGATGTCTTTAGAATATCTATAAACTGGAGATTATTCATTATGGGTAAGTCTTTTATTGCTATACTCTCTATTTACATTCTATATTTTAGAGCCAAAAGAGGGCTAGATTACAAGCTTAAGTCTATTTTCCTTGAATTGATAATTGTGTTAAATGACAGCGATTGTTTATTTTCGAAGTTTTAGATATACATTATAGGTTTCAACATAAGTGTCACAAGTATACAGTAAATGTAGCAACTAAAAGTAGTTTAATGACATTGAAAGCAAAATGGTTCTTAACCTCACGTCGAGGCAAGTGCTTTGTTGATAGAATCATATCCGGAAACTTTGCAGTATGATGGCCACCATGATCCCTCAATCTCACTCAGATGGATCTCAGCTTTGGGGATCATCTGCATTCTAAAATGTGCACATCAAGTCAACGAGATTCTGCAGAACAAAAATATTCTGTTCTCGTGAAGCAATTTAGATTATTCCTGCGATGTTACGTTCGACATTGTTGTCAACAGTCCCCAATGCATTATCATCTGCATAGGGGACAACACGTTTAACCCCTTAATTGGTTTGTCCATACACCGTATAGGCTACCGAAAGATGACCATAACCGGTTTGACTGTACACTGTACGAGCATTGATATTTTCTTTGTTCTATCTTTGATTTGCACATATTTTTAATTCTTATAGTGATATCATTATTGCGAATGTTTTTAAGAGATTCAGTTTGTTATGGTACTGAAATACTTCTCATCCACGATTTTCTTTACGGTGAAGGTGGAAAATTTTCATTGAAGGCATGAATTTAGATTCTTGAAAATATTCGACAGAGAACAGTGGTTGGAAAGACAACGTGAAATTTGTTACTTAATAAGAAATGAAAATGGAAAGGTAATCCAAAAAATGCCGATATTATCTCTGTCCCATTTGCAATGTAAGGCTTAGTATTACACCATTCATCAAATTGTGAGGGGATATATATACATCCTCACACAAAATCCTCAACTGTTTGAAAAAGAAGCACGAACATTAGACTTTTTTGTAAATATGAGAGAAATTCTTTTGAGATATATGAAATATTCTTCATATTATACTGAGTCTACTTATAATAAAAAGCCAACATTTAGGTGTAAGAAAAAAATATATAAAATGGTAATTTGGAAAAATGATTAATTATTTAAGAAACGAATAAAATTTAATAATATCGAAACACGATGTTGCGGTACAATACTCTTACTTCCTAGATCTGGTCTTGTCACATTACTTCATATTAATTATGATAAAAACTGTTACCACTAATACTAACAAAATAGGAACCATACATTCGCCCCCACTCAATGAGAAATTTTAAGAAAAGGCATTAAAATTTTGAAATTGTAGCGTAATTAAAAATTAAGTCTTAGGAAACATATTGCTTAAATCTCTTTAGAGTATGCTGATTGCGAGGCAAATAATGTCCGCTTGATGAAGGTTCAGTGGTAGCTGAAACTTCTTGAAGATCTTCTAATGGATCCTGATTTTCTGCTTGATGAACTTTTGAGATGTTGCAGACTGATCTTGTAGCACAAACAATCACAAATGGTCCCTTGAAGATAGGAGAGAGTTTGTGATCTTGTTTCGGCCAGTCGTAAAATGCGAAATCTTCTGTCTTGAATGAAGGAGATCTGCGATGAACATCAAACCAATGCTTATTCTACAAACTATTTGCATCTTCGGCTCTGGTCAAAGTTAGGAGCTCAAGTTGATCTTTACGAGGCGTATCATCATGAAGTTCTCAATGTGAAATTCTCGAAGAACTTTTTGAAAAGTAGATAGTTTTACAGATTTTGGGAGGAATTTTTCTTGAAATGGAAGTGTTTTTGTTGTTAATTCTGGCAAACCCAAATCATCTAAAGGTGGTTGTGAGATTTTATTAGAAGTAATACAGTTAAGCGAAGTTTTGATGTATGAATACACTCGAATAAATGCAAAGAATATGGCATAGAAATGCATAGTTGACCGTTAGAGTCGTATGTGTATCTAGCTTGGACTTGTTTCTGCCAATCAAATTGCAAAATAAGAGGAAATAAATGCTGGTTACAAATTCCAACTTTAGGCATCGTGTGTTCTATGTCACTAACAATCATGTTTAAAGAAATCCAACCTATTGGATTTACTTTGAGATAAACAACTTGGAACTGTCTATCAGTCGACGGAAAATTAACAGCATCAACTGCAAAGCAAGATTGTTGAATGAAGGTGATGTAAGCATATGGGCCACAGGGGGCTTGAATTTCCACGTTTTTGTGCGATGATTATTTCGTTGCTATTATGCGATGTTTGTGTTTACCATAACAGGTATCAATGCACGTTTATTTGTTTGTATTTTGATACAACTTATAGAATTACTTATGTTTGTGTAGTCAAAAATTTTCCCTTTACAATGCTTTTATTTCCAAATATTTTACGCTTATAATTATTATTCTAATGATATTTATGGCTTTTCAATGAATTGATCAATTTGCGCAGGAATAAAATGGGTATCACCATTATAAAATTTTGAAATACTTTAATTACAATCATAACCATGAGAGACCTTTTATTTATATTTTAACCACAATTTCTGGCACATACCGTCATTGAAAATATCTGAATTTTTTTTTCAATTGGTTGAGGAATTACTTCACTACGAATTCATATATCGGGAAAATTTTCTTATAAACATTAGCATTACTGAAACCAAGTGCTTGCCCAAATAAATTAATCAAAAATCTTCATGTAGATCATTGGTGCAACATGTCAAGTATATCTGCACCCAAACAACTATCTGAAATCCGAAATTTTAAAATTTATTATGGTTTTGAAATGTTCTCAGTGGTTAAATATTCTAATAAGGTTAATAGAGGTAAACATTTTGAAGTGTAATGTATTAGCTTCTGAGCAGCTGTGTAGCTTACCTAACATTCTGTGCCTTCGATTTATCATTAAAAGTGTACAGCAAAAAGCTACTTTTTGTCTTATTTATGTAAGGCGCATAAAGGGCAGAATTGCAAGCGTCCTTATTGCTTACATTTTGACAGAAGGACTATGTGAACCTCCTAATTTTATCCCATGTGGTTTTTTTATTTGATACATGTGGTCAATCACACTTATATTTCAACATAGAATGACTTGGAAATAATTATTAATCATGAAATAACAGCAATTGTATAATAATTTTAGATTAAGACTGTCCCCCTGCCATTTCTTTGAATGAAGATCATTTTGAAAATCTGCTTTATTTTTATAAAACAAACTTTCGTTATAATTATCAGATTTTTTTTAGCACACTATTCTTTGGTGCCTAATTAGACACATGTTATACAGAGAGAATTTCCTCTTACCCCATGCTGTGTGCCAATGTGATAGATTTTCTCAATTGTGATACTGTAAAATAACAGAATTTTAGCTTTATTATTTTTTGTATGTACAAATTGTATTTACAGCTTTGTTTCCAAAATTGTTGAAGTGGCTGAGAATATCGCTTATTTCCCCAAAAGCTCTTGCCTTTTTTCGAGATGTGACTTTACAGATAGTGCAGGAAAGAAAGAAAACAGGAGAGGTAAGTTCTCATTCCAATTATTGTTGCATAAGTGGAGAATATTTGTCTACATTCAGTTGGTTTTCACTTTGACTGAGTTAAATTAACTTGAAATGAAATGTATCTGATGCATCTGAAAGTTTATTAAATTTTAAAACTTCCTACGTTTAAAGAGAAAATGTCGTTATACATAATGCAGTGCAACCGTAACGAAATAAAATTTAAGAAACTATCAACAATTGGCACCAAAAGACATGTTAGAAATAGAATTGACCTTATAAATACAATGATAAGTGCAAGAAAATAGAAACTTTAACTTCATAAATAGCTAACATAGGGAAAAATATTAATACTTTATCTACCAGATTATGATTTACTGCAATTTTTTTCACGCAATATTTTTTTTGGAAACATTACTTTGAAAATTAAGGGATATACATAAGTAAAATACCCATATTTGGGAAATTTAATCCATTATAGCTAATTAATTTAACTGATACTTTAAAGTGCCGTCAGTACAAAGTTAAAATATTCTAAAAAAAGCAGGTTTAAAACATAAACCTTATTTGATGATATTCACAGAAACAGTTTTTCCTTTCATTAATACTCAAAAATTCATTAACCGTTGAGCCTTTTGAGTGAGGTTTCGATTGAATGTTTTTTAAAGCACTGCATCCTGGAGTTGGAAATACTGTATTTTCTGAACATGGAATACTGTTCCTTGAGTCTTGTTCAGTCTCTTGATCGCCTTCTTAAGAATCTAACGAAAATTCCAGCAGATTATTTGCTGCGACTTCTTCGTCTAAAAGGAATAACCTGTTAGTGCATCATTGCTTTCAGATGGTAGGTTCTGTAATAAATCCAAAGCCTCTTGAAGGTGAGCTTCTTTTCTCCAGACGTTCTAAGCAAAAGAAAGGAAATAATAATAGCACCTTGAAAACCTCCTATTACTGTTAAACCTCAGTTTACATAAAGAATTTAAATGTTGTTGTTAATTTTTGAATTAAAAACAGATATTTCATTTAATTGTGTAGCAAAAAAAAAGAAAAGAAGGAAGGAAAAAAGCTTAGATGTAAAATAATAAAAAAAAGCAAAATAAATATGCTAAACTAAAAAGAAATGCCAAAAATGCATAATTTGATAACACTATACTATTGATGCTACAACGCAATCAAAAGCAGTAAGAAGCTACAAGGTTGGGGAAAAAAATTAAGTTCTTGCTCAAATATCCAGTGTTCTGTCGGTACTTATAAGTACTACAAAGTTATTCAACTGTAAAATTAATTATATATACTGTGTTCACTGAAAATAAATAGTCAAATCCTTTTCTAAGATCCTAACAAACATACAAAAAAATAAGAAACCTTTTGACATAAGCTATTTTTTCGGAACAAATAGGACAATCTTCGCAATCTGATCAAAATGTCAACTGAAAACGCAACTTCAGTTTTAAAACTATTCGCCTTCTCCGCTAAAATCCTTATAGTAGAACCCGTGCTGCTATGTATCCTGGAAGAGTGGATTTAATACAATATTCCTAATAAGTAACTGAAGTGTATTCGTAAAAATGTTTATTTTGTGTAATTTTAAATTATGTGGTACTTATAACTACCGTAAATAGATAAAGGGTTAGTATTTGCTGAGAAAGAGAAATGCATTTGTTTACCATTTCATCCTTTCCTTTATTTTTAGTTTCTATATCTTCCTGTTTTTATCTTCTCGGAGATTTACCTGCTTTGAGCGAGCGAAGAATACACAATCCTGATGGGCTTAAGTAATCGTGGGATTTACTGTCTTTTGCAAATACGTAGTGACTATTTAATGTCACAGAAATCCTTCTTTATTTTTTATTCTTCTTTAACGCATCCCTCGAAGAGAGTCTACTTGCCAATTCCGAGCGCTCCGAACTTGTAAGGTATAAACCCGAGATGAAAATAGTGATAGTTAATCACAACAATACATGAAAAAAGAATGAGTAACACAAATAATCTTTTAATTATTTAGTGGCCTGCTAACTCAAAAAATGGAGGTAAGATTTCCTTTAACGGCTCAATTATATGTAATAAAAAAAGACTGATCTAAGTTTATCGAACAAGAGGCTGGGTCATCGAAAATGGTTTTCCAAATAAACTGGTAATGTACAAACTTCTTAAGATTGTTATGCCCTAGCGTTTTCAATTGATGAAATTTCAATGATGTTTAATGGTTTATTTACCCACACAAAATTGGACATTCACATACTCTAAAAATTTACACTTTTTATACGTTTTTAAATACTGAATCTTCAGAGGTCGTTGATACTTTTAGAGAGAAAAAAAGAAACGGGCCTGGGTGGCCTCCGACACATCTGCCTCCGGCAGATACACAATCTTTCAAACACAGCTCCTTGGTGGAACTCACAGATCTCTCCTCGAGAGATCAACACTCAACTATCTCTTCACAAAGCTCGCTGGTGGAGCGTACCGTATTGTCTCGTCGCGAGATAATCCTCGGGAAAAAAATCTCTACACTAAGCTCACTGGTGGAGCTCAACAACTGCTCTCGACGAGAGGTAAACACCGACTCCTTAGCGTGGCACTTGCGCAGGCGCAGCACCTCGGATCAGTCCGCGCTGCTATCTTGAGTTTCAAAATGGGTCTAGAGTTCGTTATAAGATGCTCATAACTATTGGATCAGGTTCCACCTGAAAACTTCTCAAATAATCTCATTCTAATTCGCTATTGCAGTAATCAATTGGCTCACATTTTCTTCTTTCATTTCTTTTCTATTTCTCTTGTTGTTTTACTCACTACTGACCATTAAAGTTGCTACACCAAGACGGCGACATGCTACATACGTGAAATTTAAACTACAGGAAGAAGGTGCTGTGATAAACAAATTATTATCTTTTCAGGGGATTCATATAAAGGAGGCACTGGTAGTGACACCTACACTGTGGTTAAATGAGGAAATATGGCTCAGCCGGCTTCTCATACACAAATTGTATTTGTGCGTTGTTGCCAGGCGAAAAGTTGTTGTGGTGCCTTGTGTATAAGGAGCAAAAATTCATACCACACGTTTATGACTTGGATTGTCGAATTGTAGCGTATCGGGATTGCGGTTTATCGTATCTCAGTACTGCTGCTTGCGTCAATTAAGATCCAATGACTGTAAGCAGAATATGGAATTGATGGATTCAGAGCGGTGATATGGTACGCCCTCCTGGATCTCAACGGCCCCTTATCTCTTGCAGCCAAGAAGACAGGCCTGTTACCCACATGGCCTTAATGGATCGTTAAGCCTCGTTGAGGTCGTTTATAAGACAACGTCTGCACGAACAGTTCGACGACGTTTCTAACAGCATGGACTCTCAGCTTGAAGACCATGGCTGCGGTTACTCTTGATGCTGCATCACATAAAGGAGCATCTTTAATGGTGAGATCAACGACGAACCTGGGTGCGCGAAAGGTGAAACATCATTTTTTCAAATGAATCAAGGAGAAAACTTGGGGAACGAAGGTAAACAAGAGGTTACTATAGAGGAATCTTCAAAGAAAGACACTGGTCCTCGAGTTACCGTGAATTGTGATGATGATGATTTCCAGCAAAACATATTTGTTCAATAAATATCATTTTGTTATCTGTATTTCTTCCCGGTGTAGTAATTTTAAAAGCCAGTAGTGTATATACAGCAAGACATCTATACGTTATATTACTTTATAAAGAAGTAACAATTCACAAGTTTTGATAACTGATAAAGTAACTCAACGTTAGTGACAAGACAACCTTTCGAGATAACTCCTTACATACATCATCTTCTCACCTTTATTTTGTTACATTTAGAGTTTTGCCCTTTTGATTATAAACGCATATTTATTGTAAATTAACAAGTTTTTGTGCAAACTAGTCCAAATATACATTTGCAACAACCAATCAAGTGCTTTTTATATTTTAAATGTATTGGAAAGGGGGCGGGAGGATCACCCTGTCGGGACCAACCCCCGTAATATTTGTGGTATTGGCGGCATAATATGAAATGAAACACATTGTTTACAATTCAGTGCGTACGGCCCATCCAAAATCATTGATGCCAACTTGGCGAGTTATCTTTAACGTTGGCATTGTTGCGATAGTTGGTAGTAAATTTATTACAGCATTACGAAATGTTTATTTATTTATTTAGATTTATTTTTGAATAACACGTTAAAAAATTCTATAATGTTTTCCATGCTGTTTATTATTTAATGTCGAATTATAATTCTTTACGAAACAAATTGGACATTTTAATTTAGAAATTTTGAATGAATATTTGTTTTATTTTGATACAAAATTAATTCTATAGTATGTTTAAAATATTGGAGCGATTTATTGAAAATCGAAAACATAAACCTATTTATGAACGAAAACAAAAAAAAAAAAGTTACCAAACCTTTGACTATTTATCTGTGAGAAAGAAGCGACTCACACACACTTTCTCACTCCCTCATCATGAGATATCCGGAATTATTAGACAAAAAGACTTGAAGTTTGACAGAAGTGTTTTTTTTTGTCAGTAGAGATCTGTTAAGAACGGGTTTTAAAGGAAATTGATTCTCAAGGGGGAATAATGGACAAAAATTCTTGTTTTTGAACTATTAGACCAATATACTTGAAATTTCGCACGCGTGTTTTGTTTTGTTTAGAGAGCAGCTAGGAATAGGATTTATGGAAGCCGACTCCCGATGGGAGTTGTGAGGGTTCCATTGATAAAAAATATTCATGTATTTGAACTATTAAACTTACTGATTATAAATATAGGAAGTATGTTTCTTTCGTTGAGTAGAGATCTACTAAGATATGATTTTGCTGAAAAGGACGCCCAAGGAGTCGAAAAAGTAAAATATAATTCCGTCTTAGAAATTTAGGTTATGACCTTTTTAAATCCATAAGTGAGGGCTGTAGGAAGGTTCTTGAATTCAATGGAAAGTTTTACTTGTGTGCCAGCACTTAGATACCAATAACTTATATATATGTATGCGTGTGTATATATATATACGTATATGTATGTATG